>VSMD01137450.1:0-41129 GCA_008750895.1 Mirza zaza | reverse complement strand
TTTTTTTTTTTTTTTTTGATGCACATGTCCTCTTGAGATAATCTCTTGAACTAGGTTGAAGCCTCCTCTAACCATGTGTTAGAGTTGTTTTTATTGTCAGTTGAAATCATTTTAGCCTGAAAGTGGTGGAACACACACAAAGTCTGTTTTGTAAGGCTGAAAGCCCCAGGGCAGCTCCTCTGATCAAATGGTCTTGGTTATCAATTTTTCCAAGCTTCATTTTCGGTGACAGTGACTTAGTAGCCTAGCTCTTATAAAGGCAGATTAGTCTGCCTACAAATATTTCATTAGTGTCGTGAAGGTGCCTTAGCAGCAGGCTGTGAAGTGAATAGGGGCTGTGAATTTTTAAAAGGTATTTGGCCCGTATTTACAAGGGGTTTCAGGCTGAAAAAAACACGTGGGTGACATGTAAGTGCATTGAAAGGTAAGTTGGCAACGGTGTGCACAGTGGAGAAGTGAGTCATTAGATCTTTAATCATCATTTCCAGCAGCATTTTCGTGCAAAACCTGACAGGGGCTATACGCTAATAAACTTACTTATTAGGGCTGGTGATATTCCTTACTCTGTGAATCATTCTAGATATTTCTTCTGCTTTTCCCTGATAGGTGCTTTCTCTGACCGCCCCAAAGTTTGAGAGGCCAGGTCTGTTGTTTTTACATAAAATTGTTGCCTACTTTGCCTCATGAGTCAGCAGCATTTGCAAAAGATAATATACAATTGTCCATAAGAAATAACTATTCCCATGTTCAACTCTTTGAAAATACCCTGAAGGAAAAGAATTAGCCAGAGCTTTTCTCATTAAGTTAGGGACAATCATTAATTTCTGGCTGTCATTTTTTTCCCCTTAATCCTTTTGTCAGAGCAATATAAGATGCTGTTTGATGATCGCTTATAGCAGTGAGAGATTTATGGAGGGTGATGGTGTTTTGATGGTTTTCTGAGAAGGGAGAATTAGAGTTCTTTTGCAAAGACTCCCATTATTTTTCCCAGCGACTACGCTAGATGATTTTCAAAACCCAAACAGCTCGTGTTGGTTGAACACTATTTTTCTTTTGAGGCCATTGTGCTTTGTCACATTTTTTGTCTTAATAGTTGAAAAAGCTAGCAATATTCACCCAATAGTTTTCCTGTCAGAAAAAAAGGAAAATGTTTCCATTGCCTCCCTTCTATACAATTTGGAGGAATAGCTCTGTAATGAATGAAGTGAATTCCTAGTGGCTAAAAATTCCTTAGAAGAAGGTTCCTTATCCCTTTTGATATAGAGATTATAGTTACTTATGTAAGTGATTGGGAACTAATTTTAAGAATTATGGTTATTATGGTACTTTAGCTTAATAAACTGTTTTCTTCTGTTTATTATTTCAATCATTTTAGGTCCTTGGGGGTAAAAATTACCTTCCCTTTTTTGGTTCTGTCTTGCCATACAGTAACTTACATCTGGAAAACCAATGCATTTTCAGGTTTAGTCTGTAAAATTCTCAGTGGAATAAAACTCAAAGAGCAGTGTGTGTTTAATATATGAGTTAGAAGAGAACTGTGGTTGGCTCTGTTATTAAATGCAGCGATCTTAAAATTTTATTCTGCTGGGGCTAGAACTAACTAAATGTGAAAATGAAAAATATTGAGATTTGAAATATTGAGATATGAAAAATAGTGAGATACATTTGTATGAGCTTTGGAAGACCAAGTTCCTTCTGCTGGTGCTGCTGGGAGGCAAGATCATGGAGATCTGAGTGTTTAGAGCAGTTGTGGTGGCCACACACATTGGTCTGGGGCCTTAGTCCCACCTGCCTGGGTGTGAGAAGCTGTTGTAAGAGCAGCAGCAGCTTCTTGACCTTGGGACCTGGCTATAACATGTGACCGTGAATTCAGAAGTCCAAGGGGCCCCTGACTTCTGCTTCTCCAGCCTTTTTAATGATTCTGTAGGCACCTAATTCCCATATTAAATCCCTTTCTTATTGAAATACCCAGAGGGGTTTCTGTTTCTTGCTTTGCATAGTGACTAGTTGGGCTATTGGCATAGGAGAGCATAGTGGCAAACGGGCAAAAACAAACGGGCAAAAACACCCGCATGTGGCCCGTGGACCGTAGTTTGAGGACTCAATGCAAAAGGGATGAGCTACTATGATTCACATAACATTGTAGATGGATCTCAGATGCATCAGGCTAAGCAACAGAAGTCCAACTCAAAAGGCTACATACTCCAGGACTCCATTTATATGACATTCTAGAAAAGGTGAAATTATAGGGACAGGAAACAGATCAATGGTTACCAAAAGCTGGGGGGAAGATTTGACTAAAAAGGGACCTAAGAGAACTTTGTGGGTGGGGTGAGGTGACAGAACTGTTCTACACAGATTCAGTATAGTACCCTTTATCCAAAATGCTTGGGACAAGAAGGTTTTCTTCTTGTCCCAAGCATTTTGGATACGGTCCACGGGCCACATGCGGGTGTTTTTGCCCGTTTGTTTTTTTACTTCAAAATAAGATATGTGCAGTGTGCATAGGAATTTATTCATAGTTTTTTTTAAACTATAGTCCAACCCTCCAATGGCCTGAGGGACAGCGAACTGACCCCCTGTTTAAAAAGTTTGAAGACCGTTTGGATAGTGCTATGAGGAGACCCATCTTGAATGACAGAGCTCACACGTGACCATGCACATTCACCTTTCTGGAGGATGTCTCTGAGAGGCAAAACCTTAACTTTTTTTAAAAGTCAGGTTAATTGAGGCATAATTCATAAACAATATAATTCACCCAATTAAAATGCCATTTTATCAGTTTTAACAAATCAAAGTGTAAGTTGGGTATCCTTAATCTAAAAACCCACAATCCAAAATGCTCCCAAATCTGAAACTTTTGGAGGGGTGCCATAACACTCAAAGGAAGTGCCCAACAGAGTGTTTTGGATTTCAGATTTTTGGATTTGAGACACTTAACTTGTGTAATACACATATTCCAAAATCTGGAAAAAATCCAAAATCCAAAACCTTCTTGTCCCAAGCATTTTGGATAAAGGGTACTATACTGAATCTGTGTAGAACAGTTCTGTCACCTCACCCCACCCACAAAGTTCTCTTAGGTCCCTTTTTAGTCAAATCTTCCCCCCAGCTTTTGGTAACCATTGATCTGTTTCCTGTCCCTATAATTTCACCTTTTCTAGAATGTCATATAAATGGAGTCCTGGAGTATGTAGCCTTTTGAGTTGGACTTCTGTTGCTTAGCCTGATGCATCTGAGATCCATCTACAATGTTATGTGAATCATAGTAGCTCATCCCTTTTGCATTGAGTAGTATCCATTGGATCTACAGTTTTATTTATCCATCCACTAGTTGAAGAACATTTGGATTTGGAAAAATTTCTCCAATCCTCAATGGATAAGATGGAAAAATAATGATGTGTTAATCATTTGAGGCAAATGTCTGGTGCATAGATGGCTACCTCTGGCTTTAGGACACTCAGTACTATTAGTTCCACTGCTGGAGACCCTGAGCAGTGGGCTTTTAAGCCTGTGCCTCAGAGCATGCCACCAACTCCTGTCAACCTCTGTTGGTTGTCCTAGTTAGAAGCTTTGCCTAATTAATTGGATTGTAGTGGCAACAATTCTGTCGAGAGACCGCACACCCTAGACCCCCAAGTCAAGCAGGTTTAGAAAGACTTCTCATACTGTCTTATGGACTGAGCACTAAGATTAGCATATAAGTAAGCGAAATGGACTTTGGTTAGAAAGTTGTGGAATTAAATTTTCAAGTAAGCATGTCATAATCCCCCCCTTCCCAAAGGGAGGGAAATTGTTTTAAAAATAAAGGAGGGAGACTGATACGAAAGGTTTAGCTGAGTTCTGCCTCAAGAATTTTCATGCTCTTGGTTGAATTGTCGTTTTAGCACTGAACTTTTGAGCCACTTAATATATAAAGCTGTCAGTTTGAAATCCTCAGATGTTCAAGTTGAAGCCTGGCTACTACACTTCTCTCAGTCGTTTTTATCATCACTTTCTTCCTCATCTCCACGATATATAAACATATAGGTAGATGTTGATTGAGGATGTGTCAGGTGTGGGATGGTGATAGATATTTGAACATAAACAAGGTAATATGTTGTTTTGATCCTTTAGCTAATTCTTTTAACCCAAATTCTCATTCTTACAGTTTTGTTCAAAATACTTGGCACATATTTATTGTCAACTGTTTGATGGAGGAGTGAGGCAGCTATCTATCACTGACTTATAATGATTGGAAACCCTGTGATAACCTCACAGAGTTTTATTCCAAATGGTTGCTACACAGGAAATGTCATTGGTCACATTTAAAACTTGTTATAAATAATAAGTTCATGGGAGGTAGGATTACCCTTCCCCACCCTAGTTCTCATCTCATCATCAAACAGATTGCATTTCCTTCCCAGGTTCTGTAGCATAGACTCTTTTTTTCCTTTGAATCGTGGCCAGTGAATCACTAAATCTTAGAACAGTCTTTAGGAGTCAAATAGCCACTCCTAGGCCGGGCGCGGTGGCTCACGCCTGTAATCCTAGCACTCTGGGAGGCCGAGGCGGGCGGATTGCTCGAGGTCAGGAGTTCGAAACCAGCCTGAGCAAGAGCGAGACCCCGTCTCTACTATAAATAGAAAAAAATTAATGGGCCAACTAATATATAGAGAAAAAAATCAGCCAGGCATGGTCGCGCATGCCTGTAGTCCCAGCCACTCAGAGGCTGAGGCAGGAGGATTGCTTAAGCCCAGGAGTTTGAGGTTGCTGTGAGCTAGGCTGACGCCACGGCACTCACTCTAGCCTGGGCAACAAAGCGAGACTCTGTCTCAAAAAAAAAAAAAAATAGCCACTCCCCAACTGGAGTGGTTGACTGATTTTGCCAGGCATCACAAAACTGGTCGGTGGTAGAGACAAAATTGGTATCTGGACTTCCTTTCTCCTGAACTAGTGTCTTTTCCTTTATACCACACCATCTCCTGTATTGGGTAAGACTCTTTCAGCTGCAAATAACAGAAAACCCAACAATTAGCAGCTTAAATAGTAATACATTTAATTTTCTCGCAAAAGAATTCTAGTAGTAGGGGGTTCCAGGTTTGGTGTAATAACTCAGGAAGGCCTCAAAGACACAGAAGTCTTCCATCCTTCCTGCTATTGGCTTTTTATCTTTGTGCTTGTCACTTTGTGGTTTTAACATCATAGCTCTAGTTCTAATCATTGCATCTCACGACACATCCTTTAGAAAGAAGGGAGAAATGGGGGCTCTTCTCAACACTTGTCTTTATTTGGGAGAGGAAAGCCCCTTATCTCATAGCAGACCTGGAGTGTAGCTCTGTCCCAAGACCTATAACTTGTAATGGGTCCCTGGATTTTCATGAATCATCCTCCTTGGCTGTGGAAAGGAGTGTGCCCTACTTGAGATCAAAGGGGTCTTGGATCCTAGAGAAACCATAATTGGGTTTTTGTTAGCAAGGAAGAAGGGGGTAATGACTTTTGGGTGGGAACAGGTCATGTCTACTGCACCCCCTAACCTACCCAGAGCAGATTGTTTTCATGCACAGTGGTCGTCTTCACTCCCTAAGACTTTTCTAACCTGGCTGTTTCCATCTCTTAGACCAAATTCTTTGAGGGAAGACTGCATGTCTGATTCTTTTTGGAGACTCCAGAACATTTAGGACAGTATGATGCATGTAGTAGATGCTCTGTAAATATTGAATGAATGAATGTGAATGATGAGGTCCATTGGTAGAGTTCATGGCTAATAGTCATGCTTCCCCCTTGCTTTAATCTCTGCTCTGTCTCTTCCCTAAGCGTTCCGGTGGCCCCACCAGAAGGAAGTTTAACCTATCGAGTGGCATATGACTTACCTGTGCTGCTGTGATGAGATTCATTGGTCAGTGTCCTGGAGCTCTCCAGGCAGAAGACTCTCCTATTAATTGGTCCATTTCTAACCATTGACCTTGACCAACTATCCAACAGGTTCTAGAATGGTTGTGGTTATATGTGGAATTCTTATTAAAACTTTTTAGAAGACCAACTGAAGGCGTTCCATTTATACATCCTGACATGATAGGAATGAACAGTGATCTGATCATCTGGATTTTGTCTTTTTTCCTTCTGGCTGTTGGTCTGGAGGGAAAGGAGTTCATCTTTCAGGCAAATATGGAAGACATGCTTCCTAGCTATCAGACCCTCAAGACTTAGTGAAAATCAGAAGGATCCAGATTGTTTCTTATGCTAGAAAATACACTTCTCTCTCATTAGTTTGTTCTGCATTCCTGGATAGTAAGACATTGTTATTCATCTATGCGACTATTTGTTTATTCATTCAGCAAATATTAATTGAGCTTTTATGTCCTGGTCATTGGATGGAGCCCTCCCTTGGTTTAGCAGATTTTCATAACCCAACTTATTAGCTCCATGCATATTTCATAATAATTATAATTATTCTTTATATCTTGAGATTAGAAGCAGGAGCCAAGTGATGTTTCTAAGGTTAGTACACGAAGACTGCGTAGGTCCTGGTGGTATATGGCTGTGGGTCTTTAGCAACTAAGGAGACATGGAATTTGAAGTTGTCCTATGGTCCTCTAGTCGGCTGCAGTTGTTGTACTTACCATGGTTAAGAGCTCCTTTCTGTCTTGAAAAATAGCATTTCTCTGTCCTCTTCCTTCTTAACAACTCAATAACATAACCATCATGCACAAACCTAAGAACTTCTTGGACTTGGTTTCTGGCAGATTTCATGAGCCCTTAGACTACAAGGCATGATAGTATATTTTCCTGTGTAGCTTTGAGGGATTAATTTCAGTTTAGGCTACTTTTTGAAGGACTTTTTCTTCCCTCCATTCCATTTCCCTTCCTCTTCCTCCCTTCCTTTTCACAGGTGATAATAAGGTTTTGTCTTCTTGGCTGGATGTTGCCTCTATAAGTGAGGAGTGGAATATAGTGGAAGGGTCCCAATCATGCCTTTGCTGGGTCTAGTAGGAAGTGTTTGGGGGCTTTTTTTTTTTCCAATAGAGATGTGATGTCTCTCTGTCACCCAGGCTAGAGTGCAGTGGTGTCATCATAACTCATAGCAACCTCAAACTCCTGGGCTCAAGTGATCCTCCTGCCTCAGCCTCCCAAATAGCTGGGACTACAGGCGTGCACCACTATTCTCAGCTAATGTTTAAATTTTTTGTAGAGATGGGGTCTCACTATATTGCCCAGGCTGGTCTTGAACTCCTGGCTTCAAGCGATCCTCCCACCTCGGCATCCAGAGTGCTAGGATTACAGGCATGAGCCACCATACCTGGCCTGTTTTGAGGCTTTTAACAGGTTTGGACACTGGAATAAGTGAGTCTTTGGGGGTAGCCTTATGCATATTCACTATGTTGCCTCTCTTCTCTCCCCTCCCCCAAGGCCAGCTTTATGACATAAACACCCACCAGAATGTTCGGAGATAGCCACCTTGGATTTGCCAATTGTGAGCTGGAGCCACATGGAAAAAATCACCAGTGGTATAATCTCTCCTATCCCGTAGCAGTACTCAGAGAATTGAGCATTTTGAAACTGGTGAATGTAAAGGGCTTATAGCACTGCATGTTTAGTATGGGTTTTCCCTTCTCCTCCCCTCTTCTCTTTTCCTCCCTCTCCTTCCCGTTGCCACGAAGGAGGAAAGATCTGAACCAGAGTTGAAGAGTTGAAGAGATTATAGTGATGTGGTATGAACATTTTTAGTATTCTGTTGTTTTGGGTATTTATTCTCATCCTATAAAAGTGGCCCCAAATTTCACAGTTCCCCCCAATTCCTTCTCGCTTGCCTACTCCCGTGAAATTATACCAGTAGAAATGAGCTTTTCACCATCTGCCTGGCTTACATTTTTATTTGCCCACAACGAATGACTATTCTGAAGGTGATTTATTTGCTGGCTCTGATGACATTCTCTTTCCGAAGATGGAAAGTTGGTGCTCAGAGATTTATGATCTTGGGAAAGAATGTTATAGAAGAAAAGAGTGAAATATTTCTCACATAGACTTTGGGTTTTGCCTCAGTTAATCGATGCATTCTTATATCCCTTTTGCAATATGAATTGGGATTCGTAGCAAGCTCATGGCACTGTGCATTGCAAGGGCTTACTGTGTGCTCAATCACAATTGCAAATTTGTAATATCTTTGGTAATAATGATAGGTGTGACCAGCTAGGCGAAAAGTAGATCGTGTGTGTGTATGTGAATGAAATAGCGAGAGCAAACAAGTGAGCTGTAGAATCACCTGTAAGTTCTGGAATTGTTTTTCAGACCTTATAAATATAGGACTCAAGCAGCCACTTCTATTATACTTAAACATCCTGCACCACCAGTAACTGTTTGGATGTTCATCCTGGGCCCTTGCACCTTAGGACCATAACCCTCCCTGCCCCTGCAGACATTAGAACAGCCAGGGCAGGGAGCTGGGCTCTGTGAGGTGACGAGCACACAGTTAGTGTCATATGATACTCTGTCACCAACGTCTTTTTTCTTCCTCTGATGACAGTACCCTCCCATCCCCCCAAGCCCTCCTCTTTTCTCTGTTCCTCACTATCCACAGCCAGCCAAGCCGGCACTGGCCTATCTTTAGTCACGTGAAGTTCTCTTTATTGGCTACGGCAATCCTAGTAAATGAGCTTGTCACTAATAAGTATAAGAAGAGTGGTTGAAATACAGCCACATGAAGGAAAAGGAAACTGTAACTGTTTTAGAAATGAAATTGAACATAATTGAGAACAGTGTATCAATCCTTAAATCCATGGAAGTCCTCTTCAAGTTGCCCCAAATCTCCATTCACAGTCCTTGATCATCTCATCAGAATTGCTTTCTTTGAGAAAGAATAAGAAATGTGTATATAACTCTGGGTTTTTTTTTATGGTTATTTTAAAATTAATATTGTAAGAGTATCAAATCTCAATGTGTTATAGCAAATGTGTAGGATTTAACCCACGTTATGAGTTTAAGACAGCTTTGTAGGTTACTCTGGAAATGGACCCACCCCAGTAATGACATTATTTTTCAGAAAGTATGTTTCAGATTCTAAATATCTTCTTTTCAGTAGCTTATGTACTAAAATGCAGAGCCAGCCTGTAGTTCTGGCTTTAAAAATATATTCATTATGTAATTCAGGGAGAAAATGACTCCTTTGGGGGATGTGAACTTTTCTCGTAGTAGATTGATACCAATTTCATGTATTGAAAAGAAAATGGAAAAGAAATGGAAGCAAGAGGAAGGGACTTACTTTTATGCTGACCTGCCTTTTAAAAATTCCATTTTGATGAATTTTTAGCACTAAAAACTTTATTTAGAATGAACAGAAACCCCCATTGTGGGGAAATATTTGCTCATTTTAGATATTGCTCTGCTAGATCAGCGGTTCTCAGCCACGTGGGTGGGGTCTCCCTGTGCCCCCGGAAGTAAGGGACAGACATTCATGACAGTTACCGACTGAGCCTCCACAGAAGCCTTTGAAAACCTGAGTCTCCACCTCACAAAAGCGAGCTTTCTGTTTATATCCTTTGAGAACACAGGTTTGTTTTTTTTTAAAGAAGCAATTAATGGTAGGACATAAGATATAAAATAACAGTAAAAACAAGAGATCCTGGTTTAGAAATTTGGCTGGTGATATGATTTCCAAGTCCCAAGAGTATTTGGGGGAGGGGTGGTGAAATGGTTGTATTTCTGGGATCACAGGAATGGAGCTACTATTTTCTCTTTCTTCTCGTCAGCATTTTGGTGTAGAGGAAAGTCACTTTAAGCTGTTCCTTGATGTGGGGGGATTAGCATGATGTCCCTCTAGGGTCCCAGCTGTGGACCCTGACAGAGCACTTTGAACCCAAGCTCTTTCAGTTATTGCCTGTAAGAACGTGAGCATGTGAATTATTAATGGTGGTGATAATGGTAATTTCCTGATGGAAATGTTGGGAGAATTATATGAGATCATGTATTTACAGTGCTCATCTCAATGTCTGGCACTCAATAGTCAGTCGGTCCTTATTAAAATTGCTCTTCGGCCAACCTAGCTTATCTTTCTTCGTAGATACGAAGTATGTTGGGAAATCCTTAAGAATATTTGTTGTTACACTATTCTGGGCTTCTTAAGTGAGATTCATTTTTCTTTGGTTAGTCTTTCTTCCAAAGGAGTAGTCTGGGTGTAAGTAATGACATCTGCCATTTGTGGGGCATGATTTACAAATAACTTCCATTAATAACTTATTCAAATATGGCTTCTCCAGATATAGCTAATACCCATCAAGGTAGTTTTGTTGCCGGGGTCTTGCCTGGGTTTTCTCTGAGCAAATCCTAAAGTCACCTGGCCAGTCATCAGTGTGGGTCTCGGTCAGTGAGCACACAGGTAGGCCGAGTTTCACTTCACAGCATATAGCAGGTTTGTGCACACCGAGAGGAAGTCTGGGTAGAGAGAGATAAAGGAAATATAGGTAGGTCATATTAGTTTCCTATTGCTGCCGTAATAAATTACCGCAAATTTATTAACTTACGGTTCTGTGGGCTAGAAGTCTGACACAGGTTTTCGTGGGCTAAAATCAAGGTGTTGGCAGGGCTGCATTCCTTTCTGGAGGGTCTCGGGGAGACTCTGTTTCCTTGGATTCTCCACTTCTAGAGGCTGCCTGCTTTCCTTGGCTTGTGGCCCCTTCCTCCGTCTTCAGAGCCAGGAGCATTCCATGTCGTTGACCCTGCCTCCATAGTCACATCTCTCTCCCATTCACCTCCTCTCCCTCCCTCTTCCACTTTTAAGGCTTCCTGTGATTCCGTTGAGCCCACTCAGAGAGTCTTGGAGAATCTCTGTATTTTAAGATCGGTTGATTAATAAACTTCATTCCATATGCAAGTTTAATTCCCCATTGCCATGTAACCCAACACATTCACAGTCTCAGGGATTAGAACTTGTTATAACTCCTGGCCATCATTCTGCCTACGACAGCAGGTGAGTTGGCTGGCATTCACCAAATGCATTAGATATATGATAGAAATAAAGCTGGGCTTCACCTTTGGCTGGAGACCGAGCAAGTTGTTATTTATATTGCTCCCTTTGAGGAAAGCAGTCAGCTTAACTGGATTCATTATTGGAAGAGAAGCAAAAGGCTTTGCTTTGGCACACGGCGAAACCCTTTCAAACTCGCTTTTCCACTCTGCTGTGGTACATCACCCCTCACCTCCTCCCTCTGCCCCCTAAGAGCCTCAGAATTAAGCCAGCCATGAAGCCATGACGTCTCGTCTTTGACAGATCTCACAGTTTGCGGCTTGGCAGTGGTGGGAGGTGGATTTAAAAATTATTGTAAAACATCATAGTTATTGCATACAAATACAGTGTAGACTTTATAGAAAGTCAGAAGCAAAGCCCCATTATTTTGACTCTTCCTTTTGATGCTACCCCCATAAGGGGCTACTGTGTGCCTCTTCTGGGGAATTTGCACAGCAAACATGTATACATTTATTTATTCTTTAAAAAAGAATTTTTACACCAATGGAATCACATTATAGATAATGTTCTATGGCTTTTTAATTTTTAATTTAACAGTATATCTTAGGTATCTTCCTATGTCAGTATACAGAGATTGTTTGCCTTCTTTTGAACAGCTGCAAAACCATTCCATTCTGTGAATGTATCGTAATTCATGGAGTTATGTAGCAAGCCATATTTAACCAGTAATTTATTTAACCAGACCCTAAGAGAGACATTTAGGTTGTACAGTTTCTTACTACAACAAACCGTATTCTACGCATACTTCTTTACAATGTCTACGCAAATGTGTCTTACAGTGGGAAACTTTCGAGCAGTGGAATTTAAGTGAAATTCAGTCAACAACCATAGGAATTTAAAGTTTTGATAAGTATTACCAAATTGCCCTCCAAGATTAAGGCAAGTTTATGCTCATGCAACAGTGTGTGAGGGCTGCCGTTGTCCTGAACCTCATAATTAAGGAATCGATGTCAAGCTTTCTTTTATTGCCATTTTTTAAAGATGAGAAATGGCATCCTGTTTTTAATTTCTAGTTTTATAATTATGAGCAAAGTTAAACATATTTTCACATACTTATTAGCCATTTATGTTAATTTTGTCTTTAACATCTTGTTCATAGCCTTTGTGCATTTTTCAGTTGGGTCGTTGGCTTTGTAATTAATGTTTTCTATAATAATTCTTCTATATGAAGCTAATGAGTCCTTCCTAAAGTGGAGCAAGTATTTTTCCACTTTTACGGTGCAGTTTGGGATATAAGCAGTGACAACAATCATGATTGTAGTCACCACTGTACAATTTCGTCACATGAAGATCCCTTAGCTTGAATAATTTTTTTTTTTTTTATTATTTCTTTTTCTTTTCTTTTTTTTTTTTTTTGTTGAGACAGAGTCTCACTTTGTTGCCCAGGCTAGAGTGAGTGCCGCGGCATCAGCCTAGCTCACAGCAACCTCAATCTCCTGGGCTCAAGCGATCCTACTGCCTCAGCCTCCCGAGTAGCTGGGACTACAGGCATGTGCCACCATGCCCAGCTAATTTTTTGTATATATATTTTTAGTTGGCCCATTAATTTATTTCTATTTTTAGTAGAGATGGGGTCTCGCTCAGGCTGGTTTCGAACTCCTTACCTTGAGCGATCCGCCCACCTCGGCCTCCCAGAGTGCTAGGATTATAGGCGTGAGCCACCACACCCGGCCTTGAATCATTTTTGAGAGTCAGATTCCCTTTAGCTTAGTGTTAATTTAAAATCTGGTTCAAGAACATTGTGGTGTTGTCTAGGAACCCCCACTAGAATGAGCCACCAGGTGGTTCTGTGTGTGTGTTGGCTGTTTCGTAGGGCAGTACAGCAGCTACAGAAATGTACACCAGCTGATAGACATTGCTGGTTTTGAATGTAGTTTTATGCAGGATACTTGTCAAGTTGAAAAAACAATAGTTTTATTTCAATGAATAATTGAAATAGTTATAACTATTATAACTATTAGTTCTAATTGAAATAGTTATAATAATAGTTTTAACTTCAATGAAACAGAAGTTAAACTATTTTTTTTTAATTTCAATGGCATTGCATTAAGGATGGCTTGATAAAGTATCTAGTTAAATATCAATTTTAAATAAAATGTCGTGTACTCTGGGGTATTTCGAAACTCACATGAAGGATGTGTGTCATGATCCTGTTTTATGAATAAGACGAAGATAGATGTGTTGCTCAGGAATAGAGAATTCTGTCGAAAATCTCTACCCAAATGACAGAAAACCTGGCTTGGAGAGTCATCACCAGGCTGTTTGATGCTGCAGAAATGGAAATTCTGTGCATCAGAGTGTGATGCAAACAAAGCTAGAAGTTGGTATTCAAAGGCGTATAGGTCTTACCTGAGTACACTTATGCCTTAAAATTCATGTTCTTCTTTGTGCTAAATATAGTAATCCCGTGGTTCTGATCATTAATAATGCCACCACAGACTGTTTGCATTAGCCTAGGATGATTACAGCTGTCTCACAAATTTCCTCTTGAAGTTTTCATTGAATGAAGCATTTGAGAGCAGGGCAAAGCAGAGCATGATAATGTGACAGTTTTTTTTAAAGCAGAGGACTTAGCGAGCCTCATTTGGATTTTATTGCAGTGGAATAATATGAAAAAAATATGAATTGCTGCAATTACCCTCTTAGATCCTGAGTATCATTTCACATTTGAGTGAAAGTACAGGGAAGCCTTCTTTTAATATCCTCTGTCACAGTGGCTAGAAAAATGGACACATTTAATGCAAATTGAAGAGAAAACGCCTGCTAGTTGAGCCAAAAGGTATAGAGTGGGCTTTAGAGATCGTAGCTTTAACGTAGCGTTCTGGGTGCTTCCTCATTGTGGAATTAAGAGCTGTGGTGGTTTGGGTTTTGGTTTATTTATTTATTTGTCTGGAAAAAAAAATGCTGGAGCCTGTTTTCTCTCAGATGCATCCTCCTTGGTTTGTTAATATTTACAGAAATCGGGACATCATGACATATACCAGAGCTGTTTTTAAGAAAAGCAAAAAGTCTCAACTTGCCTGCGCTTTGGGTTGTCTCTAAAATTCTTAGCTCGAGATCTGCGTGTGGTACTAAATCACAGGGTATTTTGAGAGTCTGGAGATAATGATCCGGAAACTCTACCTCTTGAAGCGAAACGGGTAGGTTTGCTTGATTTTGACTCTTGAAGACTGGGCTGCTACTGCCTTCGTATTGATATTTGCCCGGCACATAGAAGGTCCTCGGTAACTGTGCCTTCCACG
This sequence comes from Mirza zaza, assembly GCA_008750895.1. Lineage (NCBI taxonomy): Eukaryota > Metazoa > Chordata > Mammalia > Primates > Cheirogaleidae > Mirza > Mirza zaza. The sequence goes on along the minus strand of VSMD01137450.1, from coordinate 26,888 downwards.
TGGCCCGGGGAGAACATTATAACATCATCTGCAGAAGAGTTCTTAATGCACTTTGCTTTTTCCATTATTCATGATGCAATCCCCTCTGGCCTGCAAAGAACAGTAAATGCCTCTTGCTTTTAATGACTTGTAAATCAAAACTGTTCTGCGGTTTGCAGTGCCACTGGTTATTTCCTTTGTGTTATCGTACCCTTCTGAAATTTCCACTGGGGAGAATTGGTTGGGAATTTCCAGGTGAGAAGCATAAATAATAAAAATGGACAGATTAAAATTCAAAGTCAGAATTGAGTGACCACCTGGCATGGCCGCTGATGAATGTACAATCACCCTCATCCAATCAAAGTTGATAGCTTTCGGAATCAGTTTTGGGGGCATCACGTGAAGTTTCTAGAACCCGGTCTAATGTTGAAAAATACAATTTCCTTCTTCGACTTGCGCCTGCACAAGTTTATGAGCAATGTTGTCCATGTGTCTGAGTTTGGATCCTCCTGGCGTTGAGCCCAGAGCCATGTCCACACGGGTGCCCAGGCTTGAGTCTGGAAATCAGATTAGGCCGGTAGCACAACTCCCGTGGAGCTCTTCCCTGGTGCGGGGCCTCTATCCTGCCTGCTGCTTTTCTCTGCTATTCCTGGCTGCCCCCACGGCCTGGGGTCATTAGAGCAGTGCTTCCCAAACAATAGGGTACATCAGAATCACTTGGAGGGCTTGGTTAAACACAGGTTCTTTAGTGGCTACGGGAGGGGAGAAGGGGAGTTGCTCTTCTATGGATATAGAGTTTCAGTTTTGCAGTGTGAAAAAGTTCTAGAGATCTGTTGCACAACAATGTCTAATACTCCTAATATAACAACGTCTAATACTCCTAATACAACAATGTCTAGTACATTGTACACCAATGTCTAATACTCAGGAGTATAGCTAATACTCTTGAACTGTATGCTTAAAAATGGTAAAAAAAAAAAAACGAAAAATATCAGCCAGGCAAGGCACAGTGGCTCACGCTTGTAATCCTAGCACTATGGGAGGCCAAGCAGGGAGGATCACTTGAGCTCAGGAATTGAAAGCTCAAGAGTGAGAACCCGTCTCTACAAAAAATACAAAAATTAGCTGGGTGTGGTGGCACACACCTATAGTCCCAGCTACTTGGGAGGAAGGTAGCTTGAGCCCAGACGTTTGAGGTTGCAATGAGCCGTGCCACTGCACTCTAACAGGGGCAATGGAGCTAGACTCTGTCTCTCCCCCCAAAAAAAATTTGTTAAGGGGTTGTTAAAAAAAAAAATTAAAAAAGTATTAAGTTGGAACAAAGTGATCCATTTGCCAAAACTCATGGAACTGTACATTAAGATCTTTACATTGTACTAGGTAAAAATTCTAATTCTGCTTCAATTAAAAGAAATAAAAACCTGAAAAAAGCAAAAACACACCCAGGTCTGTGCCTCTGCCCCACGGTTTCCGAGCGAGCTGCTCTGGCGTGGGCCCTAAACTGAGTTTCCACCCAGTTCCCAGTGAAGCTGATGTGGTCCTGGGACCACATTGAATGGGCCTGATTTAGAGCTTCTCCCTGCTGCCAGTCTGTACACCCTCATCATCTTGCATGTTTTTTTCCTGTCCCTGCCTTAGACAGTTCAGCCATAACTACATAACTTGTGAGAAAAGCAAGGCAGTCTAGCAGTTAGTGCCATCAAGTGTATGGTCTGAAAGAATCACTGGCGCGGTGCCATCGACTTCAGTCTCATCGTGTTTACTTTCTGAATAAAGCCATTTCCCATCTCCAGCATCAGAAGAAATCCATCACCCAGCACAAAGCATAAGTCAATGATAATTTAAACTGTGGCTGTAGAAAGCCCGAATGCTACTGGCGTGCACCAGTGGTTACGTTAGAAGCAAATCGCAGGCAGTAGAATTCCATTAATTAAGTTTTTAGGAACAGAATCACTTTTATTACTATTGGTTACCCCGGCTACACTGGTCCTTCATCATTCTGTTTCCAACATGGGGGTGTCGGTCAAATTGTTCTCTCGTGTGTCACTAGGAATGTTAGATTTTCAGAATATAATCTGTTCTCACTGAGCTTTATATTACCAAGAAGTTAAGAAAAGATAGGTGTGGCAGTGACCCGTGAGGGACCCCAGTGAAACTTCCCGAGGGCTTTGGGGGAGGGAGAGATTGCTCCTGCCCAGATCGCTGGAGCCAGCACCGTGGCATGGGCGCTGTTTTTGCAGAGAAATAACAAATAGGGGAAAGAGTAGAAACGAATTGGGAGGGCAGTAAAAGTTTAGAGCAACACTCTCCGGTAAAACTTGCTGCGATGATGGAATATTGTTTTTCTCCACTGTCCCCTATGGTAGCCACCTGTGCCTATCGAGTGCTTAAAATGTGGCTAGTGCCACCGAGGAACTGAGTTTTAAATTGTATTTAATTGTAGTTAATTTAAATAGCTCCACGTGGCTCAGGGCTACTGGGAAGTACAGTGCACGTCTAGGGGACAGCATGACAAGGGAGCGCACTGTCGCCAGTCCCGGTTAGAGGAAGTTTAGGTGGGAACGGGAGAAGTGTCCATGGGATAGAGGAACGCTTAGATGTCCGCTGGGTGAGTGAGCAGCTTCCTCTGGGCAATGGGAAGCGACTGAAGACTTTTGAACAGAGAAGCGGGTGTTTGGGGAGGAGCATTCTGGTGGAGCGATACAAGGCAAAGTGTAAGCGGAGTCTGAGCTGGGAAGGTGTTAGGGTCACACGCCTGCGTGCCTGATGCCCAGAGCGTGGCGGGGCAGAGATGGAGGGATGCTGGGGGAAGCTCTGAGTGGCGAGTGTCAGGGGCTTGCAGGCCTGAGCCTAGATGACAGGAGAGTGGTGAGCAAGACAGAGGGCGGGACACTTGTGCTGGCTCCTTTCTCAGGTGTGCGCAGGGCAGAGAGCAGGGGGGAAAAAGAGAACAGGCTTCTCCCTGTCGAATGCTGCTGCCCACGTGAGTGTTCTCAGCTGTTTCCCATTGCCCACGCTTCGCATAGCGATCGGACCTGCATGCATTTCGGGCCAAGCCATTTTGCCTCTGGCGCCACCTGCTGCCTCTCGTGCCTGCCCTCTTCTTCCCCAGCCGCCTGCTGCCACCTTACTCCCACCCAGTGACTGCTGGGTTCCTGCATAGCTCGCTGTTTGGTGTCCCACAAATGGGAACCCAAAACCAAACTGCTGTCTGCCCAGCAAGGCTGCAGGTTCTGGGAAGACCCAGACCCTGGCCTGCACCTGCTGTGTCCCTCCACCGTGCCTGACGCAGAGCCCTGAGTGTGTATTTACTCAGCAAGAGAAGAGGGGGACGTGGAACATTTCACTAGCACCCCGGGTGCGTGTCAATCTCCCTCACGCTGGATGGTTGCAAGAGTCTTCCGGAATGGTGCTCGGTGCCCCAGCGCCTTTGCCTGCAATGTAATCATTGCTTAATTAACCACTCATCTCCTTGAGGCCTCAGTTATCTTACTCAGCCTCATCACAATCTTCAGTGCTCCCTTCCTTCCTTAGGAAAAAGCCACATGTTTATGCAATCAATAAATCAGTGTCAAGTATTATTTTTGTTGGTAGAGACACAGCAGTGAGCAAAACACAGTCCTGTTTCTTGCGAGCTGACATTGTGCAAGGGGGAGAGGTGATAAATAAATATGCGATACAGTCGAGTGTGATCAGTGGCAAGAGGAAGAGTGGGGAGGTGCTGGGTTAGATGGCAGTGGCGTCCCCTGGTCAGGGGACGTTTGGATAGAGACCTGAGTGAGATGGGAGGTGAAGCAGACAGGTGTCTGGAAGAGGAGCAGTAGCAGCAGGTGCAAAGGCCCTGAGGCAGGCATCACCGCCTGTGTTCAGGAGCAGAAGGTGGCCGTGGGAGATGGGCAGGTTGAACCAAGAGGGAAGAGAAGAGAAGTCGTGGAGCAACCTCTTGTCAGGCCTCACTGGCTACAGTCAGCACTTGGACATTTATTCTGAACAAGTGGGGATGGTTTTGAGCATAGACATTACGCTACCTGCTTTATGATTTAAGATGCCTTCTGGATACTGTGAGGAGATATAGACTGGACGGGGGGCTGGGGCAGAGGGAGACTGATTGGGAAGCTGTTGTCGTGATTAGCTGAGAGGCAATGGTGGCTTGTGCCAGGGTGGCAGAGGTTGTGAGAAGTGTCAGATTCTGGATATAATTTGCAGGATTTGCTGATGGATGTGAGTGGAGCAGAGCAGGAGCAAGAGATTGGAGTCTCGAGGATGGTGCCGAGGTTTTGGCCGAGCGACTGGAAATACAAAACTGTTATTTACTGAACTGGGGAGGATCACATTTTGGAGGTCCAGATTGGAAGGTCTGTCTTGGACACATTGAGTTTGAGTTGCCATTAGGTGCTGTGTTAGTTTTCTATTTCCTGCTATAACAAATGATGGTAGACTTACAGGTTTAAAACAAGACACATTTATCATCTTACAGTTCTATAGGTTAGAAGTCCCACACAGGTCTCAGTGGGCTTTCAAAGCAAGCTGTTGGCAGCAGGGCTGCATTCCTTTCCGGAGCTTCCAGGAGAGCATCTGCCTCTTTGGTCTTTCCAGCTGCTAGAGGCTGCCAGCTTTCCTTGGCTTGTGGTCCCTTCCTCCATCTCAGAGCCAAGAGCTTTATATCTCTTTGACCTCTTGCTTCTGTGCTCGTATCTGCTTCTGTCCACAGCCAGCAAAGAGTCTCTGATTTTAGGGCTCATGTTTTTCACTGGGCCCATCAATTCAGGATAATCTCCCCATCTGAAGGTCCTTCATTTAATCCCATCTGTAAAGCCCCTTTGTCATGTAAAGTAACACAGCCACAGGTTCCAGGGATTAGGACACGGGCCTCTCTGGGGCTGTATTAGTCTGCCTGCCTTGGAGAGCTAAGGGGGAGATGTTGAATGGGCAGCTGAATGCTCAGGGCCGGAGTTCAGGGGAGAAGGCTGAACTTGAAATATAAATAGAGAGGATCTGAGTTGTTTAAAACTATGGGACCAGGTGGGCTCTCCAGGGGAGAGTGCCTAGTTATGGCCAAAGCCACATCCCTGGCCTCAGCCAAACTACCCCACATTGTCTGTCTCTTACTTGTGTCATCCCTTCCGTTGGGCTGTCCCCTCCTTCCCATGCCTGCTTGAAGTTCTTTGGTGACCCCCAGGCCAGAGTTGGCCTCTCTGTGAGCCTCTCCAGCCACCCTGGCCTCCACCTGGCCTTTGTTATTTGACTTTGCGTCATATGTCCTTTCATTTATTTTCACTTTTTAAATTACAACTTTGTTGAGATGTAATACACGTGCCATACAATTTGCCCATTGAAAGTGAACCGGCCACTTGATGGATTTTGGTGCATTCACAGGTCATTTTGGTGCATTCATATGTCACCATTGTCACAGTCAGTTATAGAACATTTTCATCACCTCTAAAAGAAACCCTGTACCTGTTAGCCATCTCCCTCAATCCACCCACCCTCCCAGCTGCTGGCAGCCGCTAATCTACTATGTCCCATATCAGTGGAATCACAGTATGTGGCTTTTCGTGATGGGCTGTCCTTTTAGTTTAAAAAATCGGGATTTTGCCCTTGCACACTCAAGTTTTCCCCACTTTTCTTCAGTTTTATTAACCTGAATTAGATAGGATTCCCCCATCAAGGAATTCCAGTTAGAGTAAGGTGACAACCACATGGCTGTCCACTCCTAATCGATCACAGCATCCTTTTCCCCAGCCCTGGAGATGGCTTCTGTGTCATTCTCAAGCCATGGCCCTGAGTACCGGCCCCAAATAATCATCGTTCCTCTGCCAAAAGCAGATCGACATTCCCGGTCCACTTTGCAAGTGGACCGGGAATGTCGATCTGCTTATACCACTTTGAGTGATTAAAAACTACAGTTTGGGTTTCCATTTCATTCTCTGTCTTTGAATCTTTTGATGGCCCCTGTGTAGAATAAAGGGGCATCTCTTGAGCATTGAACATAGATACAAAACTTACATGAATTATACTCTGTTAAAAAATAAAGAGTTAGACATACAGCACAAAGAACATGCTTTAGTCTATGTCAGTGTCACTTTAATTCTTGACCAGAAAGGGAAAGAAACATCTGGGAAAGTAGGTCATTTTTAAAGACATCCTTGGACTGTGCAGAAGTGCATTTGCATAAATATAATTTGCTAAGTGTCAAAATGGGCATGTGTGAAGCGCCCAGGGGTTCCTTGGTAAGATGTAGGCTCCACCTCCGTCCCTGAGAAACATGGTCCAGCTAAGTCTCGAGCGATGAGTTGGAATGTACTAGTTCCGCCCAGGGCTAGGAGATAGAAAGAAAGATCTGTGCACTCCTTCTCGACTGGACTATCAGCCTGTTGAGGGTGGAGACCATATCTTAAGCATCCTTACATCATCAGTATCTAATGTGCTTTGCTGCTTGTGGGCATTGGAGGTGGCTGAGGTGACAATAACCCTTTCAGGCCTGGTGCCTGCTTACCTTTTGACCCACCCCTATGCCTTTTGTGTCTTAAGCCATTGCTTTTCCTCGTACCAGAGCTCCAGGAAGGCTAGAATGGGGTCTTGAAGGCATTTCTTTCCTACCTTTCATAGGCCTGGAGGACTTGGGTAGCTGTGGATGATGGCAGGTCCACTGCCCCTGTCACCTCCAAACCACAGCTGGCCTTCTGGGGCTGGTTGATGGGGTGCTGTCTCTCTCTCTCTACTTTGTGTTTGTCTTGCACAAAGCAAGTAATTCCCACATCTGCCTGTGACCTTGATTAAACTTTTTTTTTTTTTTTTTAATTTCTATGAACCTTTTCCTGGTGTAGCCCCAGATCAGGGAAGCGATGCTACCTTGAGGCCAAGGTCAGGGACTATTTGAGGAGCCTAGACCATTGCAGCCATAGGGCTCTCGATGAACGCGATGCTGGGGAAGCCTAGGAAAGGAGCTGGGGCGGCATCTCGCTGCTTCGAGGCGGGGGGTGGGTGCTGCTGGGGAGGAGGGGAGCGGCACGAGGAGGAGGATGCAGGCGCCTTAGCAGCGCCCACAGGTCAGCATGCCACGGCCACCACTGCACGCCCAGTGTGAAAGCCAGTGGCCCCATGAGAGCACGGCTGTGTGCCAGGCATTTCCTGTGTGCCCGCCGCTGCGTTCAGGGCTTTTACCTGCTTCGTCTTGTTGAGACCTCTTGGGCATCCTCGCAGGTGCGGGTGGCTCCGTCGCCATATGGTAGACAAGGAGGCTGAGCCTTACACGTGGAGAGCAGCGTCTTCAGGATTTCTCTCCCCAGGACTATCTTGCAGCCAAAGCTCTGAGCTTTCTTTCGCTTCGTGCTTCACCATCTCCAAAAGCCGCGGTGATTGTGTTCTCTGGTTTTGTGGCCTCTTCCTTTCCCTTGTCACGACTAAACGAGCTTCCTGTGATCTGTGCTGCTTGGGCAACACCAGAATGAGCCCACGGCGACCTTGGTCCCTCGGTCCCACTTGGCCTCGCCATCAGGAAGTCTTGCTAAGCTCTTGGCCACGTTATAGATTCAGTGCTGGATGAGGTTTCAAAGTGACAACCTTTTGCTCCTTGAGATGGTGTCGTACGGCACCTGACGCAGCGCCTGGCACCCGCCTTTCCTGGCCCTCCCCTTTCCCTGCTTTCCGGGCAGCAGGCTGATGCTAACGGAATGCACGAGTGAGACTTGCAGCCACCCGAGCCCCGCATGCTGGTCATCGTCGGTGTTCTCGCTGGCACGCTCCAAAAGCTGCAACTGCAAAATAATGAACCGCCTACCGCTTCGTTGGCTGCGGCTGCTTTCTCCTTTTTTGCTTTTTTTTACTTTCTTTTAGGTTTTCTTTGCTCCTTCTTGATTCCTTTCATTTAAAAATGGCGAGACTTCAGTTTCTAAGCAGATATGTGGAAATTAGACAAAGACATGCTGCTATTTCCCGTTAATGTTTCCCTCCAGTGTTTTAAAGGGACACATGTTGAATCCTCTTGGTCTAGTTCCTGATTGTCTTGGCTGATGACGAATGCCCCCAACTCTCTCCCCTCCCCAGAAGTGACTTCCTTCAGCCTCCCAGGGTATGTTTTATTTAAAATTAACCTTTCTGCAGGTCGGCCCCTTTGCTCAGGAAGAGCATCTGTCCTTCCAGTCTGTGAGAGCCAAGTGTGGTAAATGTGTGTGTATGTGTGGTTAGAGCCAGCCAGCCGGCTCATCCCCTGGGAGGCGGCCGGAGGATTGTGATGTCAGTGGCCACCAACTCAGCATCTCCAAAATGGCAGCTGGGACCAGCCTGCTGTGTGGACGGGCCTTGTACTTGGACCTGACAAGGACAAGAGGTACCTTCTCCGTCGGGTTCCTGCTCGCAGTGGCCTCGTTGTTGAATCTACCTCCAAATGGCAAGATAAGGTCCCCTGAGTACGGCGGTGGCCTTGAAGGCACAGTCGGTCGCCTGGCTTTGAGAGTGGCTCCACACACAGGACAGTTCATGTCAAGAGCCTTCAGCGGCAGCAGCCCTGCATCAGGGCCAAGGGGCATCAGCCGTACGAGACATCACCTGGAGACAGGTGTCCACGACATCCGCCTTCGGCATGACTTCTGATCGGAGGGGAGCAGCCATCCGTTCCACGGGGAGACCCTGTGCCCAGCGAAGATGGCTTTCTCTTGGGGAATCAGACACAGCCACCAAAGAGACACTTCAAGAGGAGAAAGACAGCCTGTGCTGAGTGTGGGAAGGACAGTAGGTCATCAGGAGCACTTTGCATCCATGTGACAAAACTTTATGTCTCTGTTCTCAGGGGAGATCGCTTTTCCGTGCGTGTAATAGTGAATGCTTACACGTGGTAGTCATGCAATGCACATTTCTTGTTGAATGAGAGACAAGAAAGCCAGGCGGAACCTGCCGGATTGCTGGCTTTGCGCACCCTGGGCTCTGCTGGTGTCGCTGACGTGTGTTCAGAGTAGAACTGGATCTTCAGATGCGACCCTGCCCGTTTGCATGACCTTTGTCTGTTAGATGGGGCTTCTTAGGATGTAAAATATTACCCGTGTGAAGGTACACTATAAGGGCTGTGGAATGATTGCGATAACTTTGTTAAATATGCTGTATGTTTTGAAATGAGAAAAATCACTAGAGCTAAAAGGGACTATGTCCTTGGTTTTACAGACTCCATAAATGTCATCAGCAACAGTAACAGTATTATCATTAGAACTGGAAAAAATAACTCAGTAGTTGGTACTTGGACGCATACCTCTTAGACACCGGGTCCCCTACTGCTTCTCTTCCAGGATTCCTTGTGTTTCTTGACTCATCCCCTTTGTCTCCCACATCTGCTCTTCCAGTCTCGCCAGCTCCTAGCCTTTGTCCATGTCTCAACCTCAAACTCTTATTTTTTCTGGACCTCTTTTATTTATTTATTTTTTTTGTAGAGATGGGGTCTTGCTGTATTGCCCAGCCGGGTCTAGAATCCTGTCCTCAAGTGATCCTCCTGCCTCAGCCTCCTGAGTGGCTGGGATTACAGGCACCTGCCACTGGGCCCAGTGTGCTTCTACCAACTCTTATCTTACCACCTGGTGAACAAAAGCAGGCTTGCCCTGGTGGCCATCACTGCATGTGTTTTGTTTTGTTTGTTTGTTTTGCATGTTCTGTGTAGTTGTGCCATTGAGAAATAATTTATATATGAGGGGTTATTTGCCCTGTACATCTGACATTTCTCATTTGAGGATATCTGAGGGTCGTGCTTTGGGTCTTCTCCCTACCACCTGTTTCTCTGTGACCCTCAGTGTAACAGATATTCTTTCTGATGTGGCTAGCTTTCCCCGTTTCTCCATAAAAATAATATTTGGGTATGTTTGGTCTTGCCATTCAGTGCCAAGATCCTTTGGTATGGCCCGTTCACTGCCCGTGCCTCCTTGGCAAGAAGGCAGTGCGTGGGGCATGTTGCCAGGCTGTAAAAATGATTGAACTGCAATATGCTTGCTGCTAGAAGAGGATTGGATGTCCCTTCCCTAGCTGGCTTTCTTGTCTGTCCTTGCCATGTATGTTCTCAAATCACTGGAGCTCAGTTGGTTATGTTTTTCTGTCGAAGGTTTTATCTGTTTATGAATGCCTACTCCAGGATGCTTGTTTACTTGGACACAGGATGGCTTTAGGGGCCCATCTTGATCCTTGCTAGAGTAGATCCTCTTACCCCTGCACGTCTGTAGTTTAACGGCTCTGGCATGGAACACTCCCTGCCTAAAAGGCAAAATGCACCTCCAAAGGTTATGCAACCTTTGTGGGTAATGCAACCACAGAGGCCTCTGCCATGGTGCCTTGCATCTAACCAGAGAATACAGCCCTTAGACTTAAGGCATTGGGTCATATAAGGCATGAGTCGTTACACAAATAAAGGGGATGCAGTAGATCAAACTGCTTATGCTCACTCCAGCGATCTGAGGGCTGGGTCTTAGTTAAGAGAGAAGGCGGCAAGATCGCTGTGAAGCAAGAAGGATGGGGTGAGGCTGGGCGCGGTGGCTCACGCCTATAATCCTAGCACTCTGGGAGGCCGAGGCAGGCGGATCGCTCAAGGTCAGGAGTTCGAAACCATCCTGATCAAGGGCGAGACGCCATCTCTACTAAAAATAGAAACAAATTAATTGGCCAACTAAAAATATATATACAAAAAATTAGCCGGGCATGGTGGTGCATGCCTGTAGTCCCAGCTACCAGGGAGGCTGAGGCAGAAGGATCGCTTGAGCCCAGGAGTTTGAGGTTGCTGTGAGCTAGGCTGACGCCACGGCACTGTAGCTCGGGCAACAGAGTGAGACTGTGTCTCAAAAAATAGAAGGATGGGGTGGGTGTCTGCTATCCGAGGAAGGGAAAGCGAGAGTGAGGCGCTGGGAAGAGGAGTAGATTTGGGGGGGTTGGGGTGGAGTGAAGCCTGTGACGGGGAAATGAGTGGATACTGCAGATGAATGTCTCTTTCATGGTTTTTCCTGAAACTGACCCAAACTGTAGTTAAATGACCTATATGTGTTGAATAAAAAAGTTTGGAATTTCAGTCTTGCTTGAAATTTGCATTTGTACTGAAAAATTGGAATTTTTCTGAAAAATAAGAGATGAAAGCAAAGCTAAACATTTCTCCTGCACCAGCGTCCCGTGGAGAAGGTAGTTGAGCCCATGTAAACTTAACACAAGTCACAGTTTTGCTTCTGCCTTTGGCTCTTGGCTGCAGTCCCACGGACGGGCTCCTCCCTCCTTGGGAAGAGGCAGAGGCCTGTGGTTAAGGCCAGGGTCACATCTGCAAATGCCGCGGCTGTCCTTGACTAGACCGATCCCACCCCAAGAGCCCGTCTCTTACATGGTCTCGCTCTTTGGTCCTCAAGAGGCCTGAGGTCAGCTGAGGGGCAGAGACCTTTCTAAGAGTCCAGCGAGAGCCACAGACCCTCTCTTCAAAAGTGTTCCCAGACATGCAACGTTTGCATAAAATTTCAAGGACGGTGGTGATCTCTTAAGGACTGTCCATGCGGCCCAGGTCAAGAAGCCTTGTGCCGGGCACTGGTCACTACTGAGTCACCAGGGAAAGTCTCTAAACCCCAGCCTACCCATGAAGCTTTTTTTGTGTCCATCAAATTTTCACTTGTCTTTTCTACATTTGCTAATAGGCATGAGTCACTTGATTTCTGTAGTACCCTATGCCCTATGGCACTCATGCGGTGGAAATAATTGAGTCATCATTTTTGTTTTTATTAAAAACCTCTTTCCCCACCCCACCCCCCAAGCCTGTTTCTCTTTCAAACACATTTTAGTCGCATTTCATTTCCAAGTTTGTGTACATTTCTGTGGCTGGGCTGGTTCATTTCCGAAGCTCTCTGGGGCATGGGAGATCTGAAGATTCTTCTTGCTTCAGTCTTGTAAGTTTTCTCAGTGTTATAAAACCGTTTCTCACGTCATGTTTCTTCTGAGGAGGAGAAACGCCGTTCTCCCATCTTTGATCACCTCGAGACAGTTGTTATTGCTTTTCAAGTGAAAATCCACTGAGATGTGTAGGGTGTGGGTGTGCAGGGGAGAAGCCCGGGCTTTATGAGAGAGGGAGGGTGAAGGTGTGCGGGTGAGCTCGTGGACCCGATTATGGAGACGAGGGCTTAGATCTGGTGATAATCACCAATGCCTTTGCATTCCACACCAGAGTGGCAGAATCAACAGACCCTAACCCTAAAAAGGAAGGAAGTTTTGTGCTTTTAATTACTCCATCCAAGCCTGGCTCTTCAAACCCTCCATCCCTTGCGGCGCCTGCTGGGGGTGGGCGCTCTGGGGACGGGGACAGATAGGTATTTACATTGCCGATGACCTCTTTGAGACCGAGTTGACCTGCCGAGTGCTCCTACCTTTCTATCCAGACCCCCGATTTGGGCCCGCAGTGGAGGGGGTCTTCCCTGTCTGCAGGTGGGCTGGGCTCCAGGGCGGGTGGCACGGAAGGGTCCTCTAGGACGGTCACCATCAACATGATGAAGGAAACCAAACCAGTTTTTGTTTTTGTTTTTTTTTTAACTCTGATTATTTACTTGAAGTCGAGTACAGTTGCTTACAGATCGTACCGTAGGAAAAAAGGACAAGTTCTCAGAAGCCATGAGAGACAGAAAATAGTGCCGAGTCCCTGTTTAAGCACGGCTTGCTGAGAATTCGTGCTCTGGGGTCTGTTTGTCCTTCCTCCCCGGGCAGGACTTCAGGGGCCACCAGGAGCTCTGGCCACCCGTCACGCCATGAGTCAGCCTCTGGGTCCCACGTGCCAGCTTTAAGTCTCTCTGCTGGAGCCAGCGTGTTTGCAAGGACTCGAGAGACGCGGAAGACGGGGGTGTTAGTTTGCAGCGGGAGGAGCTGGAGAGGTTTGCATTCATGTGTGCACTTAGCGTTGGGAAGACTTCCTGGCTGCTGGAAGTCAGGAACAAGCTGGGCTTAGTTTCCGAGTCAAGCAGACAGTATCGTCTTGTGGGTGGTCTATAACCACGTCACCCAGGGTGTGGCAGTGAAAGGTGGAGGGTCTCCCATGTGCTGGCTCGTGGACAAATGGGAAATCACATCTGCAGAAGAAAGACTCATTCTTTGCTTCATAAAGCTGATGGCAGCCTCCCTTGAGCGATTGATTTGTTTAGTTCACAGTCCATACTTGGTGAGAACAGCTCATTTCAAGCAGGAGTAATTGTGTTCAAAATGTGACTATCTCTCTCTCTTTGAGATGTTTAAGGACTTTAAGGACTTTGCAGCCCACCCGTCCTCCTCGGGCGCACAATGGTGCTTTGATTTCCCTTGTTTTCGATTGTCCATTTTCCTCTCAAAGCAAATGTCCAGGCACTGCCCCTGCCTCCCCCGTCTGGCCCCTGGGCTGAGGGGAATTCTGCTAATGCAGGTCACTGCCCGCCAGGTTTCCGCCAAACAGGTGGCAGCAGCTGGGGCACCTTTGCCACTGGGAGGAACTTGTGTGTGAGCGCCCTGACTTTGGTGGCACGGGCTTGGCAATGCAAGCTCCCAGCAAACGGAGACAGCCAGCGCTTTAGAACTGACCCGACATTCAGAAAAGGGAAAAGGGAGGCGAGCTGGGAGGGCAGGTGGGTAGAAGCCCTGCTCATCCCAGCGTTAGCCATTCAGGCTTGTAGCTGCAGTGGCCTTGGCAGCAGCGGCCACTGTAGCCCAGCAGATGGGTGTCGTGCAGCAGAGCCAGAGAACGGGCCTCTCAGGGGGCTGTGCGTGCTGGCTCCTACCTCCTCCTCCCTGGCTCCCCAGTGCAGAATCGGGGCGGCCCCTGCTCCCAGACCTCCCTCTGCCCAGTCTTCTGAGGGACAAGATAGATAAGGGGTCCTCAGTTATTTTGGTATATTCTAGCAACAGGGACTTGCCGATGATGTCAGGTGATATACCTGTTATGAGCAGGCTGGAGAAGCAGGTGTGTAGTAGAATAAAACTCAGTGCTTGGCTGCAGGAAAGCCCTGTGGGTTCCTCTGAGGCCTTCCAAGCCATCTTCAGAATTGGGCTTATTGACAAGTGATTGAGAACAGTTTGGGTGTATATACAGGGAAAATGTCATTTAAATTGAAATTTTAAAAATGCCTTCCCTGGGAGGGAAGGAGCACCTTTATTTCCTCTCTTTGGAGTGTTGGTAAGGAAAAGAACGGCCAGCACGCGTATGTTCTGCTGGACAACTACAAATACCTCAACCACTAAAATAATACTAGAAGTGCCTTTAGATGTAAAAGATGATTCTGTCTAATGAGGTTAATAAGTCATTCGTTTTTGCATGGACATTTGGGCAAGTCGTGTTTAAAACCTTTGAGCTCCTGCATTTTTGTGTATTAAGATCATTATAACTGACCTGCCACTGGCGACTGAGAACAACTGTATCAGGTTCTGTACCGGGTGCTTTGCTTGCTGGTACTTACAAGCAAGGACTGGGTGCTTTCTTGCTGGTACTTATAAGCAAGGGTACTTGCTTTGCCAGGTCCTTATAAGCAAGGACCACGAGAACACAGGCAAGTGTGGAGTGGTAGAACGGGGTTACTTCTCTCAATAGAGTTCCCAGTATGGCTTTCCATTGTAGCTGGAGTTCTTGACACTTGGGTATTGGAAAATGTTATGCTCACTTGTCCCCCTTGCACAGCTGATTAACTTGCCTGTTTTCTGTGCACATTTGAAAAATTGGAATCGAGCAATGGAATTAATAAACTTGCACGGAGGAAAGCAGGGTCTGTTGGGCAGCAGGAATCCCAGTTATTATAAAGTTTCGAGTATTTTGCCGTCAGTTTTCATTTTAGTCCCCCTCCCTGAATTAATGCCAATTCCGAGACTTTTCTTAACACTAGCTATAGTGACCCCAATTGATTTCACTAGAAATGGTCTCAGAGCACATTTTAGAATATTTATATTTATTTCGTAAATAAGGTAATTTTAGTCAGTCCCAGGATAACCCAACTTTCATTTATAAACAGAAAAATTTACATTAGATGCAAAGTGTCCTGAGTCGTGCAACTTAATATGTTTGGTAATGGGCAAAATTAAGGGGGCTCATACCCAGGCAGTATGGTTAGTTTCTTAAAGAACAGGAAGCTTTTTTGTCAGGAAAGCCCTTAGGCCGGGGGAGGGGGGGTCACAAATGGGGAGGGTGGGGACGTGGAGAGAGGAGGGCCGTGCAGTGGCCGGGACACTGCCCCAGACAGGCTCCTCTGCCCGTGGCAGTGGGACCGGCCTGCAGGGAACGCCTTCCTGGGGCAGGATGGGGGTCCCTTCGGTCGTCAAGCATTTGGGTTCATATGCTGTAGTTGTAACTTCTGCTGGGCCAGCTGGTGACTTTTATCGATGATCTCATTTTAGCCAAGCTCAGCCCCTGAATTGGTTTTGTCTGAAGATGAAAAAAGTGACAATGAAGACAAGGAGGAGACAGAACTGGGCGTCATGGAGGATCAGCGCAGTATAATTCTTCACCTCATCTCACAGCTCAAACTTGGAATGGATCTAACCAAGGTAGGTCGGCACGCCCCCGGGGACTTGTGGCCAGCGGTTCGGGTCCTGTCTCTGTCCTCAGGCCTCACCTGTGAACGTTCCTCTTGTGGTGGTGGGGTTGGGGACGCAGGGTGGGGGAAAGGCCAGAATTGCTTTCAAGTGTGGCTATTCCAGGTGCAATTTAGAGGCCATTTGTACATAAAGGCTCATCCTCAGAGATGGGTGGCCTTGCGTTTAATTCTCTGGAGGGGATACTATTCTGCAAGGGCGGGGAAAACCTTAGAAAAAGCACGGGAGAGGATAAGGACAATTCAAGATGGTATTTCCCTGTTTCCTGCCGTGTTCCAGAGAAGATTATAGAGAGAGCGATGGCACAGTGGCCACAGGGAGAACACAGGAGGGAGGCAGATGGGGGAGCGGGGACAGAGGCCCCTGTGCACGCCCGCGACCTGCTGTTGCTGTCCCGGCTTTAGCAGCTGGCCCCGAGGGCAGCCTCATGGGGGTCCCCATCCTGTCACCCGAGGGTGGGGAGCAGTCAGCTCACTGTTCCTGGTGTTGAGTGCCGGCAGGACTCTGCCTGAGGACCCTTGTCAAGAGAACCCCGTGTCCCAGCCCCTGATGTCGTGTAGAGGTTGTCCCACGAACGCCCTCCCTCACCCCAAGTCACAGGTGTGACCTGAGGCAAGCAGGAAAAGTGATGTTGTCTGTAGCTGAGGGGTTGTGTGGTGTCGTGAGGGCACCGTGGGCAGGCGGAAAGAGCCTGGACATTGCAGATTGGTGTCCCTGGCTTCCACTTCCAGCCAGTGACTCCAGAGGTGTCCCCGGGCAGGGTGACGCGAGGGTTGGGGGTGGCATGCAGAGGGGCCGAGCCCGGGGCTGGGCTCCTGGCAAGTGTGTCACCATCTTATCCTGAGAGAAAGCTACCCGTGTGCTGTGACCATGTGACACGGTAGAGAAGCAGCTGGCGGGCAGGGACAGACGTGCTCTGTGGGGAGGGTGAGCTGGAGGGGGGGGCGTGCTAGGTTCCGAAAGCCAGCCAGGAAAATGCAGGCACACTTGAAATAGAGCCACGGAAGGCACAGCCTGGGGGGACACACCCTGAGGGTGGCTGGCTTGTTTGGCTACAGGAAAGGGTCTGGATTCCGGGAGGTCGCCTCAGACTGGGCAGGAGGCCAAAGAGAGAGACTTTCAGGAGGAAGGTGACAGAACATGGTACCTGGCCATTTTTAGGGGACAGGAGAGAGACAGAGGTGACAGAGCCTCCCAGATGACAGAAAAACCCGTCCTTTGAAATGTTTTTCTAGGTTTGAATGTGAGTGTCTGATATTCTGGGAGACTGGGAGACGGCACCACTTTAAACAAAACGGTGGCCCCACCCTGAGGACGCCAGACCTAGGTAGAAAGTTCCCCCCCTTTGCCATCCCCTCCCTCTGCTTGGCTGCCCCCCCACCCCACCCCACCTCACGCGCTTGCTCTCCAGGCTGCCACCTACCCTGGATGTCAGTCCTCCAGCCCTATAATTCTCTTCACTTTTCTGCTGGGGAAGTCATTTAAACACTTGACTTGAAAAGCTGCTTGTTTTTTATTCTTGGGGGTTGATAGGCACTCAGATGGAGCTTGTGGTAAAGTCTGAAGCAGTGTGGGAAATATTGTGTACAAGTACAATCCAAACTGGGTCACGACCCATCAGTGGGTCGTAAAACCCATTTAGTGGGGGCAGACTATTATTGCTAAGAAATAAAATAAAACACAGTAGAAAAATATCAGAGTACACTGCACATGAAATTTTTATTTTCATTCTTTGGATACATGTGTAGTGGGTCACAGTGTAGAACATATTCTCGTTGTGCGTCATACTTTAAAAAAAATGTTTGTAGAACTTGGACCTAGAATCATGGATGGTAGACAGGAGAGAGGCTGGAAGAGAAATGGACATGGCCTGGGTCAGACAGGGAGAACAGTGACATGCTTAGGGGACTGTAGTATGGCAAGTCAAGTACCCGGCAGACTTCACACTGTGGCATTCTTGTTTTAAAGTAAAGAAATCATTAGAACTGTGAATTTTGAATTTTATTATTATTTTAGTAGAATTTAATAGCTTTGCATGTCCAGAGCTATGGCCTGTGTATAACAGAGCAAATGCTGCATTTATCCAGTGCTCAGTTGGGTACCTGAACACAAACTTCTCCAGTCTATAGTTTATTACCTTACTTTACTAGGAAGAAGGCATTATTCAAAAACCAAGGGAAGATTTAACAAGCTAAAATACACGTGAGAGGAAGAGGAGACCTTTCATCATTCCATGAGGTCTCTTGCCTTTTGTTGCTGTGTTGTAAAAAGGTTGATGAGGTTTTATCTCTCTCTCACTGTCTGCTTTTCTCCTCTTTAATGTTGCGTGTGTCGTTAAGTTAAGCTTGTCCTGAATGGGCAGTGGGAGAGCTTAGCCGGAATGGAGTGTCTGATGAGCAGGCACCCTAGAGCTAGAACGTTCTTTTTTTTTTTGGCTGATAAATTACTCGTTATATATTTATTTTGTATAATCTATAACTGATAAAAATTACACTCAGTACGTTTAAATTTATAAGAAGCAGGAAAAAAGAGCTTTTATGATTGGGATGGATATCTGTAAGTTTTATCATCTTTTAAGTTAATATTTTACTTTGATTCATTTCAAAAAGTGGTTCTTTCTGGCTAAGTCTAAAATTGGCTTCTTCAAGTAAAGGCCATGGAAAGGACTGACAAATCCACTTAAATACTGGTTTCTAATAACTTTAGAACGTTCTTTAACTCAAGGATGAAGCTCTGGTCTCCATAAAACAGGTATACCTCCCGTCTTCGAGGACATGCCTGGCGTTGACGTATTCACACATCTATACCAGCCCAGCTGGGATGTAGTTTTGCATGTGCCTTAGTTAACTGTGGTCCCCAAGCAGGGCCAGGCTCACAGGCATTTGACCCATGGGGTCGCACAGCACTGCATGCTCAGAAGGGTACCAAGCTTGGTTTAATGCTCTACTGTTGCATCTTGAAATTCTTAATAATTTTTAAAGGAGAGACTTGCATTTGCATTTTCTACTGGGCCCCGCAAAGCACGTACCTGGTCTTGCCTCCACAAGCACCCTTGTCTGCCCTTGTTCCTCAGCTATGGACCCATAACCCCGAGTTAGTGGATTGGGCTGATGAGATAGCAGTTGGTTATCTTTTTTTTTTTTTTTTTTTTGAGACAGAGTCTCACTTTGTTGCCCAGGCTGGAGTGAGTGCCGTGGCGTCAGCCTAGCTCACAGCAACCTCAAACTCCTGGGCTCAAGCAACCCTGCTGCCTCAGCCTCCCGAGTAGCTGGGACTACAGGCATGTGCCACCATGCCCGGCTAATTTTTTTTTTTTCGATATGTATTAGTTGGCCAATTAATTTCTTTCTATTTATAGTAGAGACGGGGTCTCGCTCAGGCTGGTTTTGAACTCCTGACCTCGAGCAATCTGCCTGCCTCGGCCTCCCAGAGTGCTAGGATTACAGGTGTGAGCCACCGTGCCCAGCCAGCAGTTGGTTATCTTTAGGTTAGGGACCTCATCACAGCCCAGTCCACTAGTTTTTTAACCATGATCTGCATCCCCAAACTCCCACCTACTCTCTGGAGCCAGCTGTGCTCTCTGAAAGAGCTTAAAATCCACTATTCTAGAAGATCTCTCTGAATCCGTAACACTAGAGTTCAGGCTAAATCCCCTGAGGATTCTGTAAAGGTCACCAGTAGGCACACCCCTATACCTTGTCATTACCTGTGACCACCACCCTCCATAATCTCAATGTCAAGCATCCCTCTCTCCTCCCATCACCCTTGTATGTTCCACTCACTCCATCTGGTCCCAGCCGCACCAAGACCAATAGCCCCTCCATTCTCTCTTCTCTTCTTGTCTAGGCTGTGTCTAATCTGTGGAGATACAGCCGGTCATCCTTTGGAGGTAACACCAGTTAACTCGAGGTGGTAAATACCTTCGTGGAAAAACTAAATTTTATTTCAGACTCTTTCCATCCAACAAAAATTTTAACCCTTTGCACTTGCTTGCTTTTTTCTCATTATCCACTCGACATTATCCACACTCAACATCCAAGTGCAAAGGGTTAATGAATGCCTTTTATGATGTTTCAAGTGCCGTGATATGGGCGTGAAGGAGCTGGCATGTTAAGGAATCTCAGGGGAGAGGTTGGCAAAGTTGGCTGAGTAAAGAAATCTTTGCAGAAATCTAAGTATCAAGGCATGTTGGGTAAAAAAGGAAAACAAAAATCTTTGGTAGTGTGGGTTATCTATGCTTTATTTTGGAAGGTTGGATTTTTGTATATTTCCCCTGGTTTTCTTAAAGTAGTACCTAAATTAACCGTGGTGGTGGTCTCTAGGCTTGTATCTGTACTGGGGCATTTGCCAGTTGAAGGATAAGAGTATCATGGAGATGGCTCCCAAGGTTAGTAACTGATGATTCTTTGAAGCAAATTGAACCTGCTCTTGGCCTTCCTTTGCAGAGGGCTGCTGTGCTTCCTGTTGGGGGGAGAGCACTTTTGCTCTTTCTGAATGTCCTTTGCCTTCCTTCATGGATGATCATTTATTCTAAATTTTTAAGAGCCTAAGAACCCAACCTGAAGATTAGTTATTTACTTCTAGATTGATGCAACTTTAAATGTAATTAATTGTTCTCTGAGTCCCTAGTGCAGATCCTCTCTTTTTTTTTTTTCCTTCCCCCAAAGTAGTTCATTGTCTTAATTATGTTAATGGGAGCCAAAGACATTCCTTATTGATGGCTCGGTAAATCTGCAGCCGTGATTCCAGGCCATTTGGATGCCATCCGTCCGCACAGCTGGGCCATTTCTCACCCTGTCAGAGGCAGACAGCCCAATTAGCGCTCACCACTTCTTGGCTCCGTGTCCCCAGCGTCCACCGCCCAAGAAACGGATGATTAAGTGACTTATTTGCAAACACACAGAAAAAGGGAGGGAAGGGGGCCCAGGAGATTGTATGAGAGAAAGAAATCAGACCAGACTAGGAAATCTGTTTTAATGAAAAGTATGACTTCTTGTCCAGAGTGTTCAGGCCTGGTTTTGAAGCCAATCTATGAATAGTTTTCTGAACAAGCACCAAAGAAACATAGCAACAGGAGATGGGATAGGAAATAGTGATTCCACCCCCAACCCGTTGTGTTCCATCTCTCCAGGTATTCTACTTTTCCCCCCCAGCTCTGAGAGAGCCACGGCATCATTTTAAAGTGCAGAATACGTACCTCGTGGTTGGACTTGATGTTGGCCGAGGGCCCACATTCCCTGAGTCTGCAATTTCAGGAGGGTTGTCTTTGAAAATTGATATGTTCTTCAGGTATCTCGTCCCCAGTAGAACCTTTTTTCTTTTTCCTTCAACTTTTCATTTGGGGAATTTTCCAATCCAGTAAAATTGCAAAAATAGTATAGTGGACTCCCATGTATTTTCCCCCTTTATTGGCCAGTTATTAACATTTTGCACTTTGCATTTCTTCTCCCTTCTTCCCTCTCTGCCAACCTCTCCCCTGCCTCCTTCCATTCCTCTGTCTGGCTCTCAATCTCTCCCCCTCCCTACGCATATACCCCACACATATACATGTGTATGTTTACTTTTTGATGAATCATCTTAGAGTACATTTCAGACATCATGACAGTTCTCCCCTAACCCTTCAGTGAGGGTGTCCTAAGAATGAGGACATTCTCCTACACAATACATTTATCACACTTGGGAAATTTAAATAATAGCATTGAGGCAATACTATTTCATATACAGCCCATGGTGAAATTTTCCCAAATTGTCCCAGTAATGTGCTTTTATAGCTATTTTTTTTTAAAACTCCAAGATCCAATCCGGATTATGTTACACTTGGTTATTGCCATATCACTTTAGTCTCCTTGAGTCTAGAAAATTCTCTCTCTTTTTTTTTTTTCTTCTTTCATGGCAGTGATACTGAAGAGTCCAGGTCAGATTTTTGTTTTTGTTTGTTTTTTCCCAGAATGCGCGTCAGTTTGGGTTTGTTTGATTTGTTTTTTCCCCCTCATACTTAGAGTTAGATGAAATAATTTGGCAGTAATAACATAGCAGAGCCTTTTCTTTACCTTTTGATAAAAAGAAGATGGAGATACCTCCAGATTGGGCAATGGCATTCCTTCTGGCACCTGGGGGCCCCTATCCTCGAGGTCTCCCAGTCCCATTCTTTGAGCTCCCAAGGTATCTCAGGAGATTTGACGCTAGGTGGGGCAGACCAGGTTTGAATCCACTCACTCCTTAGCCCAGGCGTCCTCAAACTACAGCCTGTGGGCCACATGCGGGTGTTTTTGCCCGTTTGTTTTTTTACTTCAAAATAAGATATGTGCAGTGCGCATAGGAATTTGTTCATAGTTTTTTTTAAAACCATAGTCTGGCCCTCCAACGGTCTGAAGGACAGTGAACTGGCCCCCTGTTTAAAAAGTTTGAGGACCCCTGCTTTAGACATTTAGTGAGCATTTCTAATGCATCGGGCTCTGTGGGTCCTTATCCCAGAAAACATCCCTGAAATAAGCTAGGTCCTATCTAAGCTGCCTTCAACATGCTCCCAGCCCAAAAGTTCCTTGATATGTATCTGAATGTTCTGGTGTTCCTTAAGAGAAGTAGCAACTGAAAACTTGGCCTGAAGTAGTCTGAAGAATTAAAGGCACGGTGAAAGAGAACCTGCACTCAAAAACCAGGGAAATCACATACAATGTGCCAAAAGAAATAAAAGTGTTACTTCTAATGCATAATTCATCTGTTTGTCTAGTTTCATGCTAGGTACTAGGGACTCAGGTATAGGAAGTAATAGAGGTGGCATCTGAAGGTCATTCCAAGCCAGAATATGCTTTTTCTTGGCCAGATGAGAGATCCTTGAGCAGTTAAATTCTCAATTTGGTCAATTGTGCCTAAAAGATAATTAGGAAATCTCTATTGATTTGCATAGTTGTATTTTAAATAATATCTTTTCTTCCTGTGTATTATAAAAGCAAAGCAGAAAAACATTTAGAAAGAACTTTTTAAAATTACTCAGTTCTATCACCCAGAGAGACATGTTAACAATTTGGGTCTTTTTATGGTACTTGGATTATGTTATATATTCAATTTTATATCCGGCTTCTTTTTTACTTAGCACAGGTAACCTTGTCCTCTGATATAGTTCTTAAATGAAAGATAGAAAAGCGTTAAAAGGTACCTACCAAACTTTACCATGCTAGTGGACTGGGTTTTTTCTGGTTTCCTCTGGCGTCTCTGTAATTTGGTGTTCTCTCTGCCTCTCTCTCTTTCTCTCTAGATATCTAGATTAGTGCGTTTAGTGTTGCAATAACAGAATACCTGAGACGAGGTAGTTTATAAAGAAAAGATATTTATTTGCTCACAATTCTGCATGCTGAGAAGTTCAAGAGCATAGTGCCACATATGGCTGGCTGCCACTTATGGCTGGTGAGGGCCGTGTGCTGAGCGGAGAAGTGGAAAATCGAGCTGGCGTGTGCAGAGATCACATGGTGAGAGAGGGAGCAGGAGAGTCTAGGAAGCCAGACTTGCATTTATAACAGCCGCGCTCTCAGTAACTGATCCAGCCCTGAGAGCACAAGAACTCCCTCATTCCTGATAGAGAGAATTAATCTATTTATAAGGGATCTTCCCCCACGACCCAAATGCCTCCCACCAGGCCCCACCTCCCAACATCACCACTTTGGGGGGCAAATTTCAGCACAAGCTTTGGAAGAGATAGACTCAAACAATAGCAATAGCTCTTCTCCCTCCCATTGTATCCACATCAAAGCTGAAGTGGAATCCAGATCTGCAAGCCTGTGTAATATCTGTAGTCAGTGATCGTACACCCTCCCAAATGTTTTCATGGGAGTTAGGGACTATGAGAAGGAAGGGCAGAATTGGTCACATAAGGAGAGAGTGTAAACCAGCCATGTGACATTGGTCAACTCACTTGAACCTGGCGGGGTTCCCCTGCCCTCATGTCGGGGTGCCGAAGAGGAGCTGGTAGATGTGGCCAGCCTGCCAGCCTCAAAATCAGGTGAATCCACACTAAGGGGAGCAATATGAGATGCTCCAGGTTAAAGCCAGTCGTATCTTATGGCTAAGTGGGTGGAATATTAATAACCAAAAAATAAGTTATTTTAAGCGCACTGTAGAGTAGTGAGAAATGGACTTTCTTTCCTTTACGTAACAATGATAGTCATGAGTTGCCTGCTTCCAAGATTCAGAATGTCCTTCGTTTGCTTTAAGTGACCTAATCATTGGGTGATTGGCATTTGGGGGTGTAGAGACCTGCAGTGACCACCTGGGTCTACTTTGTATCAGTGAGGAGTCTCCATCCCACGGGGACAGAGTTCCCCAGGTCACTACTTATCTTTAAGTCGTGACCCCATGACTACTTATCTTTAGTCATGGGGTCAGTGACAAACCTGGGGTAGCCCCTATGGCAGTCCTTTACCAGAAGATTCTATATGTTAAGCACCAGCTTTACTTTGTAACTTCCAATGGCTTCTTTTGGCCCAGCCTTGGGGACCAACCTCCACAGATGGAATCACCAAGGCCCTGCCCCAGGGCAGCTCCGTGGACATGGCCTGCTGGTTTGCCCACTTTCTGGACTCCTGGGCTAGGGATTTTCCAAAGTCCTACTCTACCTCAATCATGTTGGGGTTTATACGCCATTTTTCTAACAGATCTCTTTGTAGACACTCTTGCGGTGGCCCCAACCCACCCCAGAGTCCACGTTTGTGAGAACACCGAGTGCCCCCTGCAGTGGTGTCTGATGGCAGGAAGAACATAGAAACGCCCTTCCAAGCTGCTTTCTTCACATCTCTAAACAATGGAGAGTAAAAGAGGGACGTGAGGAGAGTCATGGCAGTGGACATAGAGACAGAGACCACTGTCCTAGCCCAGATAAGCAAAGAACATAATCACTCCCAAACACTCTTGTCCACAGAGCTGGGCTGAAGTTGATCCCGCTGCCGCTTCACGTTTCTCTGACATCATTTCCCCCGACTTGTCATTTTTGTGCACAAATCAAAAGAAACGGTCCCCTGGCTTGAGCTGTTAGGGGTTTTGCTGGATGGGGGGCCTCAGCCTCTCCTTGTTCCTTCGGGCTTTCCCGTCTGACTTGTGCCCTCCCGTGCGCAGGTGGTCCTGCCCACGTTCATTCTGGAGAAGCGGTCCTTGCTAGAGATGTACGCGGACTTCATGGCGCACCCAGACCTGCTGCTGGCCGTCACGGCGGGGGCCACGCCGGAGGAGAGGGTCATCTGCTTCGTGGAGTATTACCTCACGGCCTTCCACGAGGGCCGCAAGGGGGCGCTGGCCAAGAAGCCCTACAACCCCATCATCGGCGAGACGTTCCACTGCTCCTGGGAGGTTCCCAAGGACAGGGTCCAGCCCAGGAGGACTGCTGCCCTGTCGCCTCCCGACGACAGCCACGAGTGCTTGGGGGCCGACGACTCCTCCAAAGGCTACAAGCTGCGGTTCGTGGCAGAGCAGGTGTCCCACCACCCTCCCATCTCCTGCTTCTACTGCGAGTGCAAGGAGAGGAGACTGTGCGTCTGCGCCCACGTGTGGACCAAAAGCAAGTTCATGGGCATGTCCGTGGGCGTCTCCATGATCGGGGAAGGTAAGCGCTGCCCCGAGGGGGAGCTTGGCTCTGGCGCGGCCCCCTGTGTGTCCCCCAATGGGCGGGTGATGCTTCTGTGTGCAGAATTTTTTGCTTGTTTTGGAAGTGGAATTGGGGGTGGGGTGGGAAGGAGCGGCGGAGTCTGCTGTTTGGGGACCAGGCCTGGTCCTTTCCCAGCGGGGCCAAGGTGGTGCAAAGGATGGATGCAGCCGTTACCGTGACAGCTGCCCACTCGGGCTGTCACATGCAATGCAGGCATGTGTATGTGCGTGCGTGCGTGCACGCGCCTTACAGAGACTCTTTCCCTTTCAGCCTTGCGTGAATATTAGAATTAGCTCCAAATCCGTGAAAACACATTTTTATTCATTCTCACCAGTGTCTGGCTCGCAGACAGTGAGAGTCATAGTGTGGCCTATTCAGAATCTGCTCATAAAAATTCCCCGGGGCGAAGCTTTTGACTCTGTGCTAGAAATTCTAAAGCAGGAACGCAGTATAATCACACCACTGGTGGATTACACATTCCTATTTTAGCAGATAGCTGTGAATGAAGTGTATTCATTGTTTGGAGAAACCTATAATAATCCTTGTTAAATTCTGGCATCTGTGTCCGTGGTTCTTCAGCTTTTTCGAGTCACAGATCTCTGAGACTTTAAAGCTTATGGCTCTTCCCAGGGTGGGGAACATCTAACACAAGATGTGGCTTTCGGTTTCAGAGAGCACGTGGCTCTTTGGAAGCCCTTCCAAACTCCATGAGATAAGAACTTTCAGTCACTTAGCACATTTTTACTATGAGATGCTGGACATTGTGTAGGAGCTGTGGATACTTGAGTAAACAGAACAAAGATGTGTCATTATGAAGTCCTAGTCTACTTCGGAAATGACATAAATAAGTAAATAAAAGCAATTATGTAGTACGTTGGAGGATGATGATAAATGCTATAGAGAAAAATAGAGCATGGAAGGGGCCTGGGGTTACTGGGGAGAGGGTGGTTGAGCTTTCAGAGCAGAAGGCCTCCCTGAGAAAGTGGCATTTGAGTAAAGACCCCAAAACCATGGCAGGGGCGAGCCTTGTGGGCTCAGGGAAGAGAGTGTGGGCAGAACAAGCACGGCAGAGGCCCAGCGGCAGGACGTCCCTGGCTTGGTAGGGGAGACGGGAGGCGAGCCTGGCTGGAACAGGCTGAATGGGGTGGGTGTGGGGCCTGAGCAGTGACTGTGGGCGGATCACACAAGCCTTTCGGGGCCGTTGTAGGGCAGTTGGCTTTTACACTGAGGGAACCGAGAGACCACTGAGGATTTGGAGCCGAAGAGTAGCTGGGCTCTGACTTGTAGTCCCACAAAATTGCTCCAGCTGCTTGGTTTCTTTTTTGTTTTTTTTTTTGAGACAGAGTCTCACTTTGTTGCCCAAGGCTAGAGTGAGTGCCGTGGCATCAGCCTAGCTCACAGCAACCTCAAACTCCTGGGCTCAAGCAATCCTTCTGCCTCAGTCTCCAGAGTAGCTGGGACTACAGGCATGCGCCACCATGTCCGGCTAATTTTTTAATATATATTAGTTAGCCAATTAATTTCTTTCTATTTACAGTAGAGACGGGGTCTCGCTTTTGCTCAGGCTGGTTTCGAACTTCTGACCGCGAGCAATCCTCCCTCCTGGGCCCCCCAATGTGCTAGGATTACAGGTGTGAGCCACCACGCCCGGCCTCCAGCTGCTTGTTGAAAACAGAAAATAGACCCTAAGGGGGCAACAGTGGAAGCAAGGAGACCAGTGAGGAGGCTACGAGAATAATCTGGGCAG